>OY283143.1:28197809-28235839 GCA_958299785.1 Medicago lupulina | reverse complement strand
TATATATATATAAAATTCATAAAGTTGTATTGGAAAAACAACAACAACAAGAACATTCATCATCACCATAATCATCAGCAATCTTCATTAACAATTCAACAATAATAATTTAGATTCACCTTAAATAACAACACCGACAACAACACCACTTGTGGTGACACCTCACCAACAACAACTCACACCTTAAACTTCTAATGCAAGACTCCATCACCTGACAATGTATTATGCAAATGTGGTACCATCTACGCGCGTTGAATGCTAAGCATTCCGGGGCATAAGCCCCCACCAAATTGGATGGTTAAAGCATCCCAGGGCATAAGCCCTCACCAAAGTGAATGACTAGCATTCCAGGGCATAAGCCCTCACCAGTTGAATGTATAAACATTCCGGGGCATGAGCCCCCACCAATGCAAATGAGTTATGAGACTCAAGGAGTATATCTACATACAACCATACGACAGAATAGTGGTGCATTTTCACCATGCAACCAACAACAACACCAACTAGGACACCTCCCCAACTAGACTCAACCACACCACAACACCATGAACAATTGCGAACTTAGCATAGTATAGTTCATTTCATTTCATATAAGATTCATCCATATATGCATCATAAACATCTCCAATCTACAATTTTATCACTCCAAAAATTCTCTAAAAATCCAATAAACCATTTAGAAAGCTTAGGTTTGGGTTTAGAACACCCTAGAAAAATCACGTTTTGGGTCGCACAGGACCCAGCTCGCTTAAGCGAGCAGCTTCTCGCTTGAGCGAGTCAAATCACGTAAGTTTGGTTTTTCCTCGCTTGTGGCTCGCTTCTGGTTCGCTTAAGCGAACAGACTATTTTCCAAATTCTGGGCAAAATTCGCGTTGCTCGCTTAAGCGACGGGCAGCTCGCTTAAGCGACCAAAAAGACGTAACTTCAGGTCTTGCACGCTTGGAGTTCGCTTGGCGCTCGCTTGAGCGAACGGGCGCGAAACAGTTCTGGGCAAGGGAAAGTGCCGCTCGCTTAAGCGACGGCTAGCTCGCTTAAGCGAGGATTCGACTGGGCAGAATTACTACTTACGATTTTCTAACCCTTCTACATCCAAAAACCCAATTTAATCCCCCCAATCACCCAAAATGGTTTAGAAACAATGTTTATGGGTTTAAGGCACAACAAAACATCAGAACATATCATAACAACATCATTAACAACACAATTCATCAAGAAATGAGCAATTCATCATGTTCATAAACCTAGTTCCAAAACTACCAATTTCAATCCAAATTCATGAAATCATATACATATATATTAATAATTGAATCATAAACCCACCCTTACCTTAATTCAGCAAATTCCTACAGCAAAAATGGCAGCTTCTCCCTTCCTAGTTCTCCCCCTTGGTTTCTCTCAAAAAGCTATGTTCTTCTTTTGTTTTTCTCTGATACGTACAAAATGTTTCTTTCCTTACTGGTTTTCTCTTTTCTTTCTAACAAAGCATAACCCCCCTTTTTCTCTTTACTCCCTCACTTAATTTCCTTTTAATTCCTCATTAACCCTCCTTAAATCTAATAATTCTAAATAACTATTATTCTCCTTAATTAAAAAATAATATTATTTCTTCTACTTCACTTAAATAATAAAAATCATTACTACTTCTTTATAATAAAATATAATAAAATAGCAAACACCAATAATTCACATAAATCAACATAAATAATTATAAAGCACCTAAAACACACAAAAATCAACTAAAATAAATAAATAGCAACTAGGGCGTTACATTCATCATCTTCGTTAGCATCATCTCCGGCGTGGAACGTTGCAAAAGATTCCGTTTTGATACAAGATTTTGTCGTTTCATAAGATAACGTCGTTGTTGTTCATTTTCCATTCAGTCAAGTTCGTTTTCTCCCTTTTTGTGTTCGTTTTTGTGATTTTCGTTTTCAGTTTTTAGGCATTCGTTTTCAACTTTAAACTCCATTACATGCTTGTTTTAATGTTCGCTTTTGATGCTGAAAATGCAGAAAATGTTGGAAATGATGTACCAGGAAATGGTGAAAATGTTGGACATGTTGCAGAAAATGCTGGAAATGTTAATCTTGCAAATCTTGTTGCTGAAAATGATTGACAAGTTGTAGAAACTATTGAAAAGGTCAATATTGGAAATGTTGTTGTTCGAAATGTTGCAATTCTAGGACAAAATGTTGTCAATGTTGTTGCAAATGAAGTAGTTCTTGGACAAGTATGACTGTTTAATCTTAAGGATCGATTTGGTAGTTAATGATATAATTTAGGGACTTATTTGATTAAATGTTTTCTGATTTAGGGACTGATATGATTGAAAATGTTATTGCAAGATGTTCCTGCAAGGAGGTATGACATTAGAGGGCCAATTATTTCAAATGAGAGGCCTAAGCAAACACCGGTGAGGGGTCCTGCACCAGCACATCCAACTGCTCCTGGCGTTATTAGAGTTCCATATCCAAATTATGGTCCATCCGGTTCAACTCAACCTAAGTTCACGGAGTTTATCCCAACCCCCGGATTTCCAAAGAAGTAATACTTGATGCATGTTTAGATTATGCTTTTTGGAATATTTTGACTTGTTTAAATTATGCCCCCTAGTTGGGTTTCTTTTTGACTATGTAATATTTAAGAACATTCTTCTATGACTTATGACTTGTTAATGCCCCATAGTTTGGTTGCTTTTGTCTATGTAATATTTCAAACTTAAGACATATGTCTATTTTAATGGTATTTTCAAGGATGAAGTTGTGTTTTCTGTCATTTTTACTTTGTTATGTAAATATATGCTTCAAGGATCAAATTGGATATATGTTATATAATTCAAGGACTTATTTGACGGTTTTTAATATAATTTAGGGATCGATTTGATAGTAAGTAAAAATTAACAGGGACTATATTGCATAACATTTTCTGAAATCAATCAATTTCGTCCTTGGAAATTTTGTCACTATCGATCAATTTAGTCCCTGCTTACGTGGCATCTGACATGGCAACCCATTTGAGAGGTTAACGGTCACGTCATCACCGTTAACGACCCAAATGGACGTAGGGACTAATTTGATTGAGATATGACAAATTCAGGGACAAAGCGTGCATTTCGATGAATTGGGAGACTTTTTGTCCGATTCGTACAAATTCAGGGACAAATTTGGGTATTCACTCTTAATTATTTATCAATAATTTTATATCGTTACATTTTAATATTAAAAAATGTGAATCTCACTTGAGAATAGAGGTCTTCATTGGTTAAGGGGTTAAAAATTAAATATTGTATTGGAAAATGATGAATTTAACTTTTTAAAAGTCAAAATATTGCTCCCTCCGTCCCGCAATAACTGACACATTTGAAAATATGAAAATTTGATATAACTTACTTTGACCATATTTTTCCACTAATATATAAAGATGAATAATATCATATAAGATGTCGTTAGATTCGTCTTGATGAATATTTTCAAAATATCAAATTTTCATAATTTTTTCTGATATATTACTCAAAATATTTAAGCTCAAAATTATACATTGGTATACGTAATAGAGTCAATTGTGTCAAGTATTATAAGAGAGTATTAAATTCAAACTTTTGATTTCCTTAAAGCATTTGTTAACATAACTCATAGTCAATTGATGTCCTAAACTATTTGTTTCTAACCAATTTAGTATCTAAGCTATTAAATCAACTAAAATGTTCATAATCTAGTCTACCTATTTTCCGTTAAATGACGGTTAGTAGTTCCTAAAATATTTAAATGCTTTAATTTAGTCTATAAACTATCATGAAAAAACTACAAAATAGTTTATAAATGTTCAATTTTTTTGGTTAAATACCTCATCTCTCATCACATCTTCGTTAATTCAAGAGTGTTTAGCTATGTTTAAATTTAGTTCAACAATTGTAAAACAGAATTTAAACGATAATACATTCATTCATTACACAAGTCATTAAGCCAAGCCCACTAAACCATAATCCATACATCAAAAAACCAACTAAAACATAATTCATCATTCATCATTTTTATTATAATCTCTCAAAAAAAAAAATCATTTTCATAATAAAAAAACTAGCATGCATCATTGCAAAAAATTATAAATCACAACCAACAGTCCTAAAACGCACTATGCAGACGATCCTTCTTTGCTTGCTCCTTTGCTTAATTGGGTAGTTGACATGAATCTCATCGACATTATCTCATTTGTGTTGTTGTATTAGGCTAACTGTCAGTGGCGGAGCCAGATAAAAAAGTTTGGGGTGACCGTTAAACTAAAATATATAAATCATATTGTATACAATACATTTAAGTTGTAATAAACCAAAAATCGATCCTTCAAAATTTACACTACATAATATATAAAGTCGATCAATAAATATTTAAAGTGACACTTTACGCTATTCGAGTGACTTGAAATCATCAATAATTGACTCGGACCTAATATATGCAGTAACTTTCCTTTCAATATAAACTGACATGCTATCTGCTAGAAACTTAAGTCCCATCTTTTTTCTTAACTAAGACTTGATAATTTTCATTGCTGAAAAAGATTTCTCAATGGTAGCGGTAGAAACTAGAAGAGTCGTAATAAAACGCAACAACCTACCAACTCTAAAATAATGCTCTATTGTTACCTGATTTTCTTTTATTATTGTGTTTGATATGAGATTCTAAGTCATAGTATAGGCAAACAAATAACCAATTTGGCAAAAACAATTAACATTACTATAATTAATACTCATCACACTAACACCAATGATCCCACTTATGTTAACTATGACATTGTACTACTAATCAATGGTTTGACAAAATGCTTCCTCATGAGTCATAACAGTTAAATAAGCTACTTTATGTACCTACTAAACAAGCTAAATATGCTGCTCAAGGCCACTTTGTGTTTAGTAATGGCAACTAGTAAGGAATTAGTAAGAGTCTTGAATATATATGCTTGTTGGCACTTGTAAATTCAAAGTTACTAAGTTGCAGATTTTTAAATTGCATGCTATACTTTTCTTAGATGGGGTATAAAAAGAAATTTACTTTTTAAGATGGGTTGGCCACGGCTCCCCCATGCCAACCCCTGGCTCCGCCAGTGCTAACTGCGATATTTTGATGTTGATTATTGGTCTAAAAGTTGTAGTGTTCTTACTCAGTAGTCCTACGCCAGGATTGTTTATGGGTTTACCTAATGTAGGTTTTGGGTGGTGCAACAGCTTGCTATGTAATTGTGGTCTGGTGACCCATGTCTACGCTGGGGCATATATAATGCCGAGTCACAACCCTAAATTTAGGTCATAACTCAAACATAGCCGTATGTAACGTTGAGTCAGAAATACCACATCATAGACCCTTATTGCCACTTGTATATAACATTTTTTTGGCAAAAACTTACACAAAAGACCAACTTGACTAATTAAAATGCAATTAAGGATCAAAATGTAACAAATTAATTATGAGATCGAAATGAAACCTATAACTAAATTAACATACCAATATATAATTTAACATTTATTTTATATATATTATTAAATTCAACAGTTTTCTTATTTTTTATTAAAAGAGTATTATCTCTGAGTTGAAACACTTTGAAGCCATTTTATACCACCAAACTTTCTCCATAAGAAAAACAATGTTTAAGTAAGTTTTTTCTCCCTATAATTATATCAAATTTCGTTTTTTAGTCCTTCCAAAACTTTTCTTTAAACGATGACCATCAAAATGTGTTCAGTTGTCATTTTTTGTCTTTGTTTTTAAATCATGTGTACCTTTTAGATTTTTTTGAAAGAGATTTTGCAAGTATGTTTAGAATACTATAATATTCTATCCCAAAATAATTTAGAATTTTTTAACAAAAATATATTAAACAAGAAGTTTTAAGCACAAAAAATATAAAAAATTTCATATTTAATTAATGCCTTCTTAAAAAAATTTAAACTTTTTTAAGAGGGATTCTATAATGTAGCGTATGACAATGTCAAAAGCGGAACCAGAGTAATATATTACAGTCTTTCAAAACTAGGTTTCGTGAGAAGGTTTTTAAAGGATACAAAGAGGGGTAAATAATTCAGGTTTATTGGATGAATGTATTTCACTTTTTTCTTCTTCCTTTTTTTAAAGAACTTTTATTTTTTCTTTCTTGTTGACTTTGTGAATATATACTATAAGCATGCTAGAATTTATAATATAATATATTTTAGAATAATTTATATTATATTTTTTTTATTATTTGGGTAACTGAAAATTATGAGTGTAGTTGGCTATAATATGAAAATCCAATATGTTTAAAATTATTGTTAGTAGTTTATACACATTAGCGCATTAAAAAGAGCAAACACAAGTACTCCGAGCATGTGGTACTAAATTCTTCCTGCACCGTGTGATGTCAATATTGAAATTATTGTTAGTAATTTATATACATCGAGAATTGTGTGTTCGGTGAAGCATATTGCTACTAAATTCTTCCTGCACCGTGTGATGTCAATATTGATATTATTGTTAGTAGTTTATACATAATGAGAATTCCGTTACAACTAAATTCTTCCTCTTTTACTCTCTCGTAGCATGTGTATTAGATTTTCATGAAAACTTATATTAAAAATAAGAAAAAACTATCCAAATCATATGTAATAATCTAAAAAACTAAAAAAAAGAGTACAAAAGTTTCTCCAATGAACTCAAAAGATTGTTTCATTTTGAGATTCAGCCTCTCAATCATGTAATGAATACAAGCGATATTTATGGGCACGAATTGAATTTGGAGATATTTGCATATTCTTTTTTCAACATTTTATTGCCTTTACATATCATCTATTGAATGTATCTAATGGTTTGTATATTAGATTGAGAGGCTGTTGTAGTGATGTTAGAGGGAGAGGATCCACTCGCATTTAGAATTAAATATCTATCAATTAATTTAAAACTATTTTATGATGTTAATAATTTATTTACTGAACAGATTTTTCTGTCTAAGAAAAACACTAGAGAGAAAAGAGTAATATTATTTGAACAACATTTTTTGTACAACTTTTGAGAGAACATAAATATTCTCTCTTCTCATTAGTCAATAACAATAGAGAGAGAAAGAAAGAGAGAATAAGACCATCCGCATTGGGAGGGTCTTTACCATTTAAGATCACGTACCTCATAGATACTTTTAATGTGAGAAAAAAATTGAGGGTCTCACTTAAGACCCCCATTTTTAAGTGGACCTCACACCACTTTTAAATAAAATAATCATTATTTGAGTTGCCATTGAAGTTTTTGATGGGACCCCTATAATAGTGTCTTAAATAAATAGTTATTGATGAGACCCATTTACACATTTTATTAGAAAGTCTTTATTAAAGTGGTTGAGTACCTATTAAGTACTATTATTAAAAAATAATAGAAAAATAATGTGTCAAAGTGGACCCATTTAAAACCTCAAAGTTGAATGAATGCTCTAAGAAGATAAAGTGAGTATGAGAGAGAAAGTTCTACAAGAAATCTATCTACAGATATAACTTGTAGAGAGAAAATCAATCAACCCAAGTTCTGCACCAATGCTCCTTTTCACTTCATCTTCTTCTTTCCCAACGGTTACTCTTTCTTCCGCTACAAAACCACTACCCTCTAAAACTCTTATCCTGCGCCACTATCTCCATTGTCAACTTTTTTCCCACTTTGCGAAGCCCATTTCTAGAACAACCCTCACGTGCATTCTCGGAGACTCGCAGAAGCACGTGTACCCTGATCCAGTTCCCGAATTTGCAGAACTTGAGACTCAAAGGTTCAAAGTTGAACTGTTACAGAAGCTTTCGGACTCGGAGGATGTAGATGAATTTGGTGATGAACTTGATGCAGTTGTTCACGTTTGTGCTCAGGTTAATGTCGTCTTCTTTTTTTCTAAGAACAAAAGTTTGAAGTTTACTTTGAAAAATATTCAATGCATTGTAATGGTCTAGTTGCGTGCTAGATGCTTGAGAAAAAACTTGAACCAAATTTGTGATTGATTCATTGGAAAAAGGTTAAATATGTTACTGTTCGCTATAAATCAATGACACGGACAACAGACACATCAACACTGGTTGAAAAAATTAGTTAATTGAACACAATCACATGCGTCATTGTCTTGTCGGACACGGTGCTACATAGGTTATTAACTATAATTATATCAAATTTGATTTTAGTCTCAATAGTCACTTTTTTCGAGTCGGTTAATTACAAGAATGCACGCATCTAGTCCTGTTTAGGGATTAAAAATATGTAGTTTTGTAATCTGTAGGGATTAATAAACGGATACATGGACACTAATAGGGGATGAGTTTAGCAGACGAGACTAGTCTCTCGCAACTGGTGAACTCAACTTAAAATTTCGGCTAGGAGAGGTGTTCATATTTAATGTTTATCAATGCCTCGAATATGATTAACTTCAATGGAGGGAGCCTTTGGAAAATAAAAAATGGGATATATGGACTAAAAACAAATAAAAAACGTTAATCTTATAGAGACTAAAAATATAGGGTTAAAGATGCTTTCACCCCCTGCCACTTGGGTGAATTATGGTTTTCCCCTTGTAATTTTTGTTGTTGTAATTCCACCCTTGTAATTCAAAGATTCATTGCTTTTAGACCTTTGAGGCATTAAATTATGAGATTAAGGGTACTTTCGCCCCATGCCACATCATCTGTTTTGTATGGTTAGGTGCCTCGAAGGTTTAAAAGCAAATAATTTTTGAAATACAAGATTGTAATCCCAAAAAAAAAATAAAAATACAGAGGATAAATCAAAATCCGCTCAAATGGTAGAAGAGAAATACTCATTGGGCACAGCCCCAAATCAAAAGCATTTGGACACATACATAATTTTTTTTTTTGAGGAAACACATACATAAATAATAAAATTTAAAAGAGAAATAATTTAGTCACATCACTTAATATTATTTCTCTTTTAAACTTTATCATTCATGTGTGTATGCCCAAATAATTGTATTTGGGTTGTGTCTATGCAAGAGTTGCTCAAGGCAGGGGCAGAGGTGCATTTAACCCAAAAATATACTTAATCATAAAAATAGTATGATTGAATTATGTAGCACATGTGTGCAACTTTGTTGTTTTCTGTTTGGTCCATTCGAAGATACTGGTTATATGATTCAACATTGTAGAGTCAATGATTGGGTTTTTAGATTTTAAGTAAGATTTGATTGTGACAGTTCTATAATAAAGTTGCTTACAGCTTACTTATTCAAATCCGGCTGAAATCTAGTCTTAAACATTAAAATGTCTTCACTTTTCGTTTTCATAGCAGTTGTGATGTCAATATCTTGTGATGTTTACACATTCACCTGTATAAGTACTTTTTATTGAAAGTGTAACTGTTTAAATAATTTATACATTTAATGCCATTGCTTTCAGTAAACTATTTTAGGACATCATGTATAGTGTAAACTGTTGAGGGCGGCTTGGCGCAACGTTAAATTTGTTGTCGCGTGATTGAAAGGCCATGAGTTTAAGTCTTGGAAAGAGCCTCTTGTGTAAAAAAAAAGGGTAAGACTGCGTACAATACACCAATTGGTGGGACCCCTCCGGACCCGGCGTATGCAGGAGCTTTAGTGCACCGTGTTGCCTTTTTTATACATAGATACACAAAAGTCAATTAGTTTCTCTATCTCCCTCTAAATGTGAGGCTAGTTGTCCAGCCCCCAAATTAGATTTAGTTGCACCTTGAACACTTTGTTTTGACTATGACTCACATTCACTGCATTGTATTTTGTAACTCTGAGAATTACATTATCGAAAAACTATAACAACCACTCTCCTTTCGAAGACTTAGGCACAACTGGCTGAACTCCGTGATCAATAGTTTGTGTTTTTGTGTGCGTTTATTTATCTGTTCTCTTTAAATCGGATTTACTCTTCGAACACTTTGCATTAATTTTATCAATCAACATAAAAGTGTGCAATAACTATCACTATTGTAGATAATATACGACTTTCTTTATTTATAATTTATATACATTTTTGCTGGAAATCAGTTGACAATTTGATTCAGTATGCATCTGACTACTCTTGTGTTCTTCCTTCTCTTTCTCTGTTTGTACAATCAGGTTATAAACAATAGAAAATAGGTCTACACTCTCATGTTTTACGCATTGAACATGAGAAAAGTTTTTGTTGATTAAAACGATAAATTACTGCAGTGTTAGTAATGTATTGTAGTGTATACAGTAAAAGATGAAGCCTTGAGACTGAGTAACCGATATGTGGTCTACGGTAGACCGATACTTGAAAGTCACTCAAACCTTTGGCACGACAGTCGCCACTTTTGAGTAGAAGTTTAGGGTCTTCCACGTCCTTACGGCTGAGACAGTCATCTAATTGGTGTTGTTTTGAGAAAAACAAAAGAACACAAACATAAGTTGAGTTTTGAATACTAATTTCTGTTTCCGAATCAACGCCGATTGGGTCATTATCTTAGTCGTGAGGGCGACTAATGCTATGAGTTTGTACTTCCGAGGAGTGTTCATCGGTTGTTGTTGGAGTTTCAAACCATTCTTAAGCATTGATCCACACAGTAGATCATATGAAATCTTTTCCACTCTAGACATCGCTTGTATTCCCTTTGAAAATAAGCAAATATATAAAAGACACAAAATCATTCGCTGCATTTGTTTTTTCCATCAAAGAATTGCGCCGTGTTTATCGCCTGCAAACTAATAATGAAGTTGAAAGATATACACTTAATGCTCTGATAATAGTTATTGTGTTTGTAGCCATTAAATGATACTATTTGATAGCAGCACTGGCTTAATCAGTTTCATAAGAATTCACCTTGCTTACGAGTTAATGTTAAGGGCATTCTTGTTGATTGATTATTGATATGTCAGGTCTGTGCAAGTTTTTATTGGCTACTTACACATTTATGATTATGACTTCACGGGGTACTTGTTTGTTTAAAGAGAGAACTGGTTTTATTGTATGTCTCTTCTTTATTTTGTTGTTAGGGACTTGTTAACTAGTGCCCCTGGGGGCACTAGTTAAGAAAGTTAAAAGTAGAAATTTTATATTAAAAATAATAACTTTTTGACTTTCATAAAGTGGAACATTCCACTTTTCATCACTTCCCAATGCAAAAATTCTATTTTAGTCTTCTTAACTAGTGCCCCCGGGGCACTGGTTAACATTTTCCTTGTTGTTAATACAAGCAAGTAAAAATGCATTATCTTATTTCTGTGATTGATCTCCAGTAACTAATGATGAATGTTTCACAAGTCATTATGGTTCCAAACTCTTTAAAATCAGGTAGATAAGTGTCAAATTCCTTCATATTCAATTAACTGCCGCTATCCGCTACAATTGCAGGATAGAACCAAGGACCAACTCTTGAGACGTGGGAAAGTCATATTTAACCAGAATATTTATTACCTTCTGCTATAAAGAAACTTCTTTCCTTTCTTTTCTAACCTGAACTAGAATGATACAATTATTAACCAGCTTAGAAAGAGGAGCAAACAGAAAACTCAGCACAATTTTATAGGCACCCTATATCAGATTATTTTGTAGTTTTCTGACAGATTTGGCACAAAACTATTGTGTGCATGTTTGAATTGGTGGTGAATTCGAAAGAATCATGGTGCTGCCACCCCGGTTTTTGCAAAAATTACACTTTGGAACTTCAACAAAACCCTGGTGGTAACCATGAATTCGTCAAATCCACCGTGATTCAAACTATATTTTACTTTGAACTAATGATTAAATGAGTCGTAATAGTAACCATTCTTTGATGGAAAACAGATATTTAGTGAGTTTTTGCACAAGGAGTACGGAGGACCTGGGACACTGCTGGTGACACCGTTCACAGATATGTTTGTAGCTTTAAAGAAGAAGAAATTACCAGGAGCACCTCTGGCAGCCAGAGCATCACTATTATGGGCACAAAATTATGTTGATGAAGATTGGGAAATTTGGAACTCAAAACTGAAATGACTTACATTTTTTCTCTCTTTTACAATGTAAAGATTTATCATTTTCTTGTAACATTTTTGTATGGTTTAAATAAAAAGAACTTCTAGTAGATTTTGATTTTGCATTCACTATTTTTTTCCTTTCCTTCTTTTTGGTGCTATACAAACTTGTTGTAACTGAACATGGTTACTGAGATTGTGACTGTAATGGAAGAGAAATGTATAATTTGAGCCTCTGTTAAACTTCCTTTCCTATGCATGTATCAGAAGTTCAACGTGGAGGAGCATCCAACACGAAAGAGGCAATGAATAACGTTCTGAGACACAGTAGTACATTTCACAAGGTATACCAACCATTCAACCAGAAAACTCTGAGATGCTTTGTAAAGATGGGCGCCATGATTTTGGTCTCGGTGTAGCAGGATTTACTGATACTACCCTTAGCCTCTGTCTGTCTGCTCTCATTGCCTGAAATTTGTTGTTATGCAGTTATAGTATCGGTTCTCATCAACAGATTTTTTACATAGTTATCAAAACCTGGTCTGATAATAGTTTATATTTGTATCATTATTCATGGAATAGTACTTTACCAAAACGAAAAACTAAAAATGACAGATGAAGATCCAAAAGAAACAAACCTGATACATCTTTCCTGTGTCCAACATCCCTTCACTCTCACAAGCTGAATTTTCCTTTTCCAGGTGCATCATTTCCACATCCTCCACTGTCTTTCCCCGTGCCTTCCTCTTCTTTGCTTTCAGTACTTTCTCAACCTCTTCCAACCAAAACAAGTAACAAATTTTCAGAAACGCGGTGTTGTTATATAGCAGTGTTACAGCACAGCGAAGTTCAAACAAATCGGTATTGATCCATTACACATTGTTTAGTACAAAATATTGTCGAATAATCAACTATAGCAGCAGCACAACAACACTGTAAACATGAAATAAAAAATACAACGAGAAAACAAACACAGACCATTGAAAACAAAGAAACTACCTTGAGTTGTGATGAGCCTATAAGCATGTCCTAAAGTGAGAGTGTCATTAGGCTTAAGCAACTTAACACGAGTGAAAAGCACAGGCTTCTTCTCCTCATTATTACTATTCTCTCCTTCCTGAGGCAATGGCATGATGAGTGACACATAATAACCAGGATTTGCCCTCATGACATAACTTGCACTCACTGACCAATACAATCTCTCAATCTTCCCACTAGGATGTTGGATCACTAGTGCTGCAGCATCTATTGTTTGACAATTCCCCATTTCTCACTCTCTTTCACAACCTCAACAAAAAAATGAAACTGTGCACTAATGAAATTGGGTACATTAGCATCCCATAGGGTCTTCCTTTTTAAGAAGGGCTACTCAACTAACTTATGGTTGTTATGAAAGTCAATTTAAAGCCAAGTTTACATCAATATAGGTGGTGTATAGAAGAATTATTGATTGGGGACCGTGTGCTAATAATCAATATCAAATCTAGTAAAATAATGTAACAAAGTTATGTGCTATTTTGTTTGTATATTTTTATTTTATTATTTTAGTATATGTTTGAGGATGATGACTAAACGGAACCGGCATAGGCCTATGAATAGGGTGTAAGTGCCACGTGGAGAGATGAGAAAGCTAAGAACATTGGAAGGATTCAGTGGCCGATGTTGAGGGGGTCAAGGATTTTTAGTTTAGATACAAGGTAAGGTATGGATTTTTATTATAATAATAACTTCTTGTTAACAAAAGACAAATTAATCACCAATTATAAAATTGTTTTTAGGTGGAAACTGACCCATTGAGAAGGACACTGACTTATTCTCGATTAAGAATTGTTGTTAGATTTAATTTAATCTCAAAAGATGTCCATAAATTTGATTTACAATAGATGAAGTTAAGTGTTTATTCATCAAATGAGTTTAGGTTCATATTTTGATAACTTGAGTTATAATTTTCAGCGGATATTATAGAGTAAAAAAGCCTCCGACACGTAGATCCATTTACTTTCTAAAAAAAATTATGCTAACGAGTGTTTCTGAAGCACTCAAGTATTTTAAATTAAACAATTTTTAAAAGAATGTTAAATATTTTGATTTTCAATGTATTGAGCACATACATTTTTATAAATACTAATAACTTATAGTCTTTAAAAAACGTTCAAATGCAATTTTCCTAATAATAATAAAATACACTCACCTAAAAATTTAAAGAAATTGTCAATCCACTCACCAAACCTCTCTGATGATCCACCACATGATGCTATTCTCCCTTACAATGTATTCAGCTTAACCTACCCCTCGATAGAGGCTTCAAAGTCACTAGAGCAACCTTATGATGATTTTTTAAAAGACTATCACTTTTTTCTAGCTTATGGGATTTTCGTGCGTCATATTTAGATTATAAAATCTAAAATGTTTTAAAGTGCTTTTGAGGTTTTTATGAAATGTTTATACCATTTATATTTTATAATCCGAACAAAACAGGACGCGCAGGAAATCAATAGCACGCAAAAGAATGAGTCTTCTTAAAATTACTTTGTTCGGCATCCCCGCTTGATAATAGTCTCAATTGAAATTCATCACATGATACACTAGAGAATTTGGTCTATGAAAGTTCTATGCACCTCTTTATTCCTCCAAGACCACAAACAATGACACACGGTGGTCCAAAAATTTGTCAACCTCACGACCTCATTCCTACCCACATCAAAACTTATTTTAAAATTAATGTACTGCTAAAGTTCCTCAATAAAAAATCTCTGTAAAACTGTCATGAACCGTGTTCAACAATCAAAGGGGCGTTACTAGCAGACTATCTCTCACGACATGTAGCTCAATCTCATTAATACTACCACAAAAGACAAACACATAGCATTAGTCAATAATCTGATGTGCTTCATTATTCAAATGAAACGTCTCACTCTGCAACTTTTAATTTCCATATCTTCACTTCAATCGGATTGATTAATCTAGAAGTTTATAAAAATATGCGGTATAGAGGAGAAAATATTGTACCTATTTTTGGAACATCGGATGTCTCTTACGTGTATAGGCATCAAAACGAAATACCATATATCTTAGGCTGGTTATATGTGTTTATTGCGCTAAATAAGTGTGCAAGAACCAAACCAATGATTCGATCCAAACCAATTAAGTTGGATTGATTATTTTCTACATTTGGATCCAAACAAAATCAAAATCAAACAAAATGTAATAACAAAATAGTCATATCAAACCAACTCATTCTTCATCAATTTAGTTTGAAATTCATGAGATTTTTTTTTGTGAATCAAACCAAACCGATCATTTTTTAGTGGTTTGGATTTTTTTTCCATCACAAAATTAAACCACAACAACTTGTTACACCCTTAACGCTGCATAGAAAAAACTAGATTTAAATATGAACTCTCAAAAAAGTAGTGCTTTGGTTGTTCACATTAGACGAACTGGCACTGGCAATTGGCTTACTCATGGTTTGGTCTAATTTGTCATTTCATACCCAAACAAAATTTGGTTTGTCATTTCAATTAAGTGTAATTAAAGTATTATACGATCATTTGTTATGTTCTTTAAAAAAATTAAAAATATCAAATATATTTTAAAATATAACCTTAGTCCTCCAAAATCCTCTCCCAAACAGACCCTTAGGTTGTAGTACTCTCAAAAGAATGTGAATTCTAAAATAAATTTATTCTCTTCTTACAATGCAAATGTACATTAGCTAGTGTCATTTTGCATGGAATGGTAGGTCACAGAACAATACAATACTAAAGCTCAAATTGGGAGAAGTATCTAACATGCATATGACTCGTCACTTTCATTTCATTCAACTGGTTTAAATCCAAAATAGTAAGTGTTTACCAATAAAGAACTCGAATCAACAAAATAGATGCATAATAAAATTTTCTAGATTACAGGGCATGCATGTCCAAAACAATCCAAATGTTGCCGACAATAATAGCCACCAAATTACAGAACAACAAGACAATTTTCAAAATTTCCCTCAAGTTTGGAGATCAACCTTTTTAATGGTTCTAGATATCTACAATCTGTTCCCTTCCTTACTGTTTCTTTTGTTCGCTACTGTACTCAACTTCAGTGTTCTTTAATGCTTTCAACTTTCTGTATCCTATATCAGTTCCAAATATCCTATTATAATGGACAAAAATATCACATATCATTGTCAGTTTAACAAGCAGGATATCCAATTTATAAACCAACGTTACTAGGAAATAGATTACCAGTCATCGTGCATTCACACTGCTGATCTAGACAGTATGATTTTGTTCTGACAGTTTATGTTTTGACTTCACTTTGGATATGTTTTGTAAAGTCAAAATACAAACCGTCAGATTAAGATCAGGAAGGCTGAGATCACATGACTGTGAATATGAGGTTATAACAACAGCAGGGAGTCCAGTCCAATGTTACTTAGCTCATCTTATTAAGAGGAATATGATATAAAAACTTACCGGTCCATGTATGTAAAGGTTGATGAATAGTTTCCAGACTTAGTGTACAACAAACGATGATGATAGTCATGAAAATGAGCTCTGAAAATAGAGATATAAATTTTAACAACAGAGAAATAACAAAATAACCGAAACGAAAAGGTTGATGTCAAGTAAAGGAAAGGGAACATTAAACTCACCCTCCATAAAGTGGTAAGAAGTTTGAGGGGCTCCATGGGAAATGATAACCGCAATGTGCCTCAACTGTCTCAAGGACTCTAAGAACCATCCATAGCCAAAGAGTAATCAAGTGAGGACCAGTGATAGCAGGACCAACAATGGTCGCAAATCCAAGGAATAGTATCTCAGCAGGATGAGCATATTCAGAAGTCAGTCCAAATGGTGTGGCATACCTTCACAACATAGTTAAACACCTTTGAGCTTTAAGAAAAACCCAAAACCACTTCACAGCTCATTGATAATTGTAGAACATGTATAAAACTTACTCGTGATGAACACTATGTACATGTTTGTACAACCATTTTGTGTGCAGTATCCTATGTCCCCAGTAGAATACAAAATCCTCCAAAATGAAGTAAAATATTATCTGCGTTAAAACTACTCTCCTGCGAAATCGAAAGCAAGTCTTGCTAAGCAATCTTCATAGAAAGATGCATTCTAAATGTGTATAGGAGAAGTTCCCATCATGAAACTCATAATCGAACTAGTGTTCTAAAGAAACCTGAAAGTACCAGGACGGCAGAGGAAGGCTACTTTGCATGCCCATGTATTTGAAAACAGGATATGAAAAAATCATCACAGGTAGATTGACTCCAAAATGATACACCAATAAGCGAATAATACATCTCTCCTCAGATTCAGGGCTGTTAGTTTTTGCCTACATGAATGAAAGCGAGAATTAGCAATCAAATCTTACATACTATACTCATACAGTATGATGATACTGTGCTCTAAATCGATGACTGAAAAAAAAATTAAGTTGCAGAAGCAATATTCGTATCATATATAATATATTCTGGTGTAGGAAAAAGACCAAGAGACGAGAATGATGACCAACATACCAGATCTCAAACACAAGCAGAAACATGATGCACGAGTTCAAATAAACAAACAAAAAATTGCTATATAACATTTTATATAAAATTGGTTGCTACGTTGATGAAAATAAATTGATATATGTTTTACAGGATTACAAAAACATGTATTACTGTTTAAAAAGGAAAATTCCCTATAATTTTCACTTGTAAATACCATGACACATCGTTTAAAATCGTTTTAGTATAACACAGAAGGCAAGTGACAGTTGAATGATTGATATCAAGTAAATGGAATTGCTCTAATGATTATAAAAGCATGATAATAAGTTTGTCCTTCAAACATGCCATAAGTCCTTTAAAAGGAAAGATGGGGAAGAAAACATAAAGTGACTAATCCAATGTTGTCAAATAGCCGATATAGCGTAGCGTAATTTGAGCAAATTGCTATCGTTCAGCAATAGGCTATTTAATATTAAATGTTGTCAAATACCAGAGCTATATCATTGTAGCATAGTGGAATTTAAACAACAATCTACGATTGACATCCCTAGCTTAATCTAGATTGAAATACAAAAACAACAATAATCAAATTTAATAAGGCAATGAAATTGAAAATGGGTAAACCTGAATTTTGTAGTTTGAGAGCCATCCTGCCCTCTCAAGCCAAATAAATGGAAGCCCGGATAAAAAGAAAACACTTTCATGCAGAAAGAAACTCCCCAAACATGCCAATTGAAAGTCGCTGAAATTTGTGATCAGGTACTGCAGCAAAAAACAAAAAAGAAACAGATAAATCTGAGTACCAAAAAAACAAACATCATTTGTATTCTAACATAAATAGCCAATGTTGCTATTGTGTAACCGAATTTAAATAAATTGTATGCATGTACAGATTGTTGTTAATATTAATGCACAGATACTCCTTGGATTGGGAATCCACGGACACATACGATTGCTTTGAATTATCTTATTTTTCTTAAATTATTTATTATTGGTGTCGACGTGTTCGTGTCGTGTTTGGTGTCCATGTTTCTATGATTTCCGATTAACATGACTGAGTTTAACTCACTCAGGTACTAGAATAAATGTATATACAAAAGAACATGCAAGAAAACATGGAATAATTAAAGAAATGAAACAAAATTGAAATTAGAGAAAATTGGTATCAAGTGAATCTGCTTAAATCATCTACATTGTTTAAAAAAGGATGAAAAGAAAAACCGAATAATAAAATAATCGAATTTCCATTTCATCAGAATTTGGAAATTAGGATGAGAACCTGCCAGGCAGATTCGATGATGAACGCCATAGAGAAGAGAGATACAATACGAAAGAAAAGGGAAGTGCCACTGCCAAGTCACACTGAGTTCCAGATTTTTATAATAAATCTATCATATGATTTTTGGTCAAAAATAATAAATAATATCTCAGATTGCAATTTTTCTTTTCTTCAAATTCATATGCAATTTATTTTTCTCTTCTAAATGTTGCCTTTAAATTTATTTGATGCTGTTCACATGCAAAGGTTGTACATTCATCTTTTTAATGCTGCCTTTAAATTATATTTTTGAGTAAATTACACTCCCCTCCCCTCAAAGATGCTTGAAATACACTCTCCTCCCCTCTTATGTTAAAATATACAATTTCCTCCTTTGAAAAGTAAAATTTACACTCCCCTCCCTTATAAGATGCTTGAATTACAACTCCCTCCCTTGATAATTAAATATGCACTACACTTTAATCTATTTTAACATAAATAAATATTTTTATGATATATATTAATTTTAAACCACCTTTTAAGAAAAATTAATTCATTCCTTTATAATTTAAATGTTAATGATAATTAAATTTAAATATATTTGCTATTGATTTTATAATTTAGAGTTTAAAATTAACTTTTAAATAACCATGGTTTATTGTCGTTAGTAATTTTTCACATATTTTAATTTTATTTTAGCTTGTTTCATATTTTATAATAGGGTTTAAAACTACATGTTAATGAAATTGTGAATAAAAAATAGCAAAAAAATATGTATTCAATTTTTTATTATGTTAAAATAGACCTGCAATACTGTTTTTTTCGAAGTGTATTAGATTATTATTATTATTATTTTGCTAGATTATTAAAAATAAAAAAATATATATTGAGGGAGTAAAGTGTAGATTTTAACATAAGAGGGGAGGGGAATGTAATTCAAGCTTTTCTTAGGGGAGGGGAATGAAATTTTTTCTAATATGTTTTGAATAAGAGGGGAGGGGAATGTATATTTTAACATAAGAGAGGAGGGGATTGTAATTCAAGCATCTTTGAGGGGAGGGGAGGGTAATTTACTCTATATTTTTTAATAAAAGTTTTCGGGAATGTTTAAAGTATTACTAGAGTATCTCTAAAAAGTTATCATGAGCTTAACTCAGTTTGTAAGGACAATGCATAATATATGCAAGGTTCCAAGTTCAAACCTCGACCACCAAAAAAAAAATCTCTAAATTTTGTTTTCTTAACGAATCATGAATTAAATATAATTTTTTTTGTTTTTAAAGATAAAATTCATGTTTTATTTTTTTTGAAGACATAAAAATGGAATATATTAACAACGGTGGTGAGGCAACTAAGTACAAGATGTACTAAAGGCGTCACCCCTATAAACAGTCAGTCATACAATGTATAGTCAATGCGAAGGTCAGTCGATACCCAAACATAATAAAGGGTCCGACCACCATCTTTGAGGACCGTACATAAAATCAATCTTATGCGCTTTAAGCCACCACAAAGAGTGATATTTAACTTTTTCTACTAGTTGTTCCATGTTGGTTTGGATATTATTATTAAGTCTATTATTACGTTCATTCCAAACCAACCAAACACAAAGTAACCAAATAAGTTGGTGGAAGGATTGTCGAGCCTTTGAGTGACCTGTAGAGTGAGTAAACTGGATGAAATGGTCAGCCATATTGAGCGGATCAGCACCTGACATTCCAATCCAACACCTGATAAAATGCCACAAAGTACCAAAAATGGTGCAATGGATAAATAAGTGGGGTGCGGACTCTGCCATGCCGCACCCAGAAACACATAAGGCTGCCTCGCCAGAGATAATGCCACGCCTCAGAAGATGATTCTTAGTCGGCAACCTATCCCGTAACAACCTCTAAGCAAAAATGGAGACCTTCAGCGACATCTGTTTATGCCAGATAAGATCTCCAATGGTATTATCTGAATGTTCAACCTGAGTTGTCAGTTGTCAGATAAGATCTCCAAGCAAAAATTCATGTTTTATTAAAAAAAATTGGAAGAGAATATTATAATATTCTAAACATTTTCATTCAAAAATATGAATGATACACTTGAATTGACTTAAAAATAAGTCAAAGAATTTTTTTATGGAAAGTAAAACGAAAAATTTATGCATTTATAAGGATAAAAAACCAAGTTTGTTCCTTGGCAGAAGCAAGGAGCTCTATGGAGCTTAGCCTCCAATTTATCGAGGCCTTAGATATTTGTAGCGATAAGGGTATTATTGTTGGGGTGTAGGATAAACAAAAAATATTTTTACTTACGATAAAATTTGTCACTAATTTTTTTTTGTAGGTAAGTGTTTATTTGTATGTAGATAAAAGTTATGTTTGAACCAATGCTCATCATATATTTAACTACAACTTAATTATTTATCGCTATAAGTGGTGTTTAATTATTATGTTTTTAACGAAAATTGTCAAGATTACAACTCGGCTTCTAAATTATCAGAACGCCTTATCAAAAACATATTTAACCTCTTGAAAAAAAAACATATTTAACACAAATCTTTTGTAGATAGATAATGTTTTTTAAAATAATATTAATCAAAGGTTGATGGGGATTAATATGGGTGGTCATGATTTGTCCAGAACTTTTTTAAAAAGACGAATACGGCGTATTTTATATGATTAGTTTTTTCTTCTTAAATGATTAGATGTGAATGTGATACACAATTTTTTTTTGGCTTTTGCACCGGTTTCCGACCGATCAATGATGGGCGACTAATCCGGCTTATGCGTAGAGACATGCGCATTGGCCAAACGTTGTTCCCATTGGGATTCGAACCTGATATTTTTCGGGTACGTCCTTGAAATGTGATACACAAATTTTTCTTATGATAGATGTGATGATGGTAATAATGCAAATGAGAATCTCTATTTGTAGCGCTTTCACCCGTCAAATTATGATGTAATAATAATCTCATAAAAGCAACCGTGATTTTATAATCGGTATTTTTAACCTAAAATTCCTGGCAGATTTCCCTCCTCCTAAACCTAACCGTGATTTCCTAATTTCCCTCCTTCTAAACCTAACTGTGATCTCCTAAATCCTATTTATCTCTTATTCTTAAACCTAATCCTGTTGCCCTATTTTTAACCTAAAATTCTTGGCAGATTTCCCTCCTCTTAAACCTAACCATGATTTCCTAATTTCCCTCCTCCTAAACCTAACCATGATTTCATAATTTCCCTCCTCCTAAATCCAATCGTGATTTCCTAAATCCTATTTAATTCCCTTAATTTTTTATATTTAATTAATTCCCTTAAGTTTTTCTTGCCATATTTTTTTCTCACGTAGTCAATTGATTTCCCTTTTTTCATGCCATATTTAATTAATCCTTTTTGATATTCTTATAAAAAGAAAATAGTAAATCAAACCATAAAATTATATAGATATGTTTGATCCATTAAGATAATTACTACTTTGAGACTTTCAAATCATAAATTAAGATCAAGAGTTGGATTGTCAGTAATGTTATCAAGTAATATAGATCAAATATAATGATCAAACAGTGGAACACAACTTATTACAACAAGGATGGAGAAATATATGTCTAAAGGAAATGTGATATCCGAAAGTAATATTGACGACAAAGTTTTCATATTCAAGATTGTCTTTTCAAATCTATAAAATGATATATTTTATTTTTGTATATTATAATCGATATGACTCGTGCGACAGCACGGGTCAATGGTCTAGTAATCTCATAAAAGCAAAAGGGGATTGCGTAAAAAGTTAGCAGAGCCAATCAATTGGTATGTAGTGAGTCATCGTTTTAACTCTTTGAATCCCACACGTCATCTTCATGGATTTTTTTCCTTTTCCTATAAAAACAGAGACTAGAAATTGTAATTATAGTATGATTATATATATTTTTTATAATAAAAGTATTATCTTTTGTTAAAAAAGAAATAAAATTGTGATAAAAAATATTTAAAATAAAAGTAATTTTGATATAAATAATTTAGAAATTATGTTTAGAAGACTTTTAAGAAAAAATTATAAATCAAGGATTAAAAGACATTCAAGTTTTTTTTTTTTAAGGAAAAAGACATTCAAGCAATCTTCGCATGTTAAAACAAATTTTTTAATTAATATGGTCAAAAAGATATGGAAATCATAAATCATAGTTTTCTCTGTTCATTTTTTTTTTTACAAAAGTTGAGATGAATTCATTCAAATTTATAGAATACATCATATAATATGATAAAATCTAAACCATCAAAATAATCATGTTTTTGATATGCAACGTTGACGTCCAAATCATTGATTAAATATGTAATTGTCTGAACTTGATCTTTCAATAGGAATTAAACGAACACCGTAACAAGACGTGAAATCAAACAACGCCGCATAAGACGACGAACAACACAACACCGCACTCGGACGACGAAATCTACGATTAAACACCAAAGAAAAAACTTGATATATGTGGAAATCACTTATTTAGATTGAAAAAAGGAAAAAAATTCAGATGAGTGATTCTAAATCAAAAAGTAACATAAACCCACCTATCTGGATGATCGAAAGAGAAATAGAACTCAGAGAGAAGGTGAAGTTTTTTCTCTCTCTTCTATTGAAAATACTTTTCTTCAACATCTAATAAAATTAGTTCTTAAATATAAAAATCATTTTTTAGCAAAATAATTTTTTTAAAATTATGTATACTTTTGAAAAAAAATTATTAGTTTTCAACAAAATATTTTATTTGTTTGCCAATTTTTTGGACCAACCAAATGACTTATATCCTGTGATGCCCGAATACGAGATATGATACAGATACGATACTGCACCGATACGCCGATATGGAAAAATTTCAAAAATCAAGATACGATACGGCTGGGATGAGATACGTTAATAAAAAAAATTATATAATTAAATATACAATATAATCATAACCATTTTTTTAATATGCAAATATATTAACAAACAAAAAAAACCAGTTATAGGCTCGTAGCACATCAACATAAATATAAATAATATTGATGATTAAGAGAGTGATGATTAGTCAATTACATACACAATATATCCCAAAAAGAGCATCATCAATGCTATACTATATCGACCCAAAAAAGAAGCACTATATCCAAAAAAGAACACATCAGTACTCAAGAGTTAAGTTATTTTACTTAACATTAATTGGAAAATATTGAGAAATATCGGCAGATATCAGTGCAGGATAATTATCACATACTCTCTTTATAAGTATTGGGAAGTATCAAATAATTATTTTTAAAAAAAATAAAATTTAATATTCGGATACTCTCTTGATACGTATCGGAAAATATCAGACAGATATCGATGCAAGATACGCATGAGATACAAATTTTAAAATATCGGGCCTTATATCTATTAAGAGGTAAACTACTTTTCGTTTAAACATCATATCAAACTCTAAATTTATTTATGTCTAGTTTACAAAAGGAAAGTAGATGAAAGAAAGACAATGAAAAAGAGTAGAAAAACAACATTTGATTGTCCTTCACGAAAGAATGGTTGGAAAAAAATCATATGAAACAAATTTATGGTTGGAAAAAATCATACGAAACAAATTTATCCCTCAATTAATTTAATAAAGAAATTAACGGCCAAAATTAAAAACGACAATAGTTTCACGAACTTTTAATTATGGACATTGTTTTCCCATTAGAAGAAATGAAAGGATAAGATTGTTCACTATTATTATTATTATTATTATTATTATTATTATTATTATTATCATTACGATTATCATTACGATTATCATTATGATTATTATTATTATTATTACGATTATCATTACGATTATCATTATGATTATTATTATTATTATTATTATTATTATTATTATTATTATTATTATTATTATTATCATTATTATCATTATTATTATTATCATTATCATTACTATGATTACTATTATTAGTATTATTATTATTATTGTTATTATTATTTTTATTTTTATTTTATTTTTTAAAAATGCTAAAAAGAAAGTATATTAAAACCAAACAATCAAGGCACAAAAAGTGCTACTATTGAAGAGATACAAAATTATCAATTATAAAAGTAGCACTAAATTATAGAGAAAATCCTTCAGGTTTGGGTTTGAGGTGGAGGAGGAGGTTATTTGCATGAGAGGAGGAGCAACTGGTTGATTGTGCTAGACTACTTGAGTACTTGGAAAAATGATTCCATCGAAGGGTACACAATAAAGGGTGTCTATCGTACTTTTATGACTACTGATGAGATTCCTTTTAACATTCATTCCGAGTCAATTTGGAGTAAATTAATTCCGTTAAATGTGTCTCTTTTTGTTTGGAGGGAAATTAAAAATAGAATTCCGACAAAGGATAATTTAAGACGTAGAGGAGTTCTTCCGGCCAATTCGGTTTTGTGTTCAGGAGGTTGCGATCAAGACAAATCGATTAACCACCTTTTTTTGGAGTGTGACTTCTTTGGCAGTATTTGGCATCTCGTTCATCGCTGATCGAGTATATCAACAATTGTTTCTTCAGGCACGGGGTCATGCGCAACAGTTTTTTTGGCAAACATGCTTTCAAAAAGAACATTCGAGCTTGCTTTCAAGTTAATTGCTTGGCATGTCTTTGGGTCATTTGGAAAGAACGCAACTCAATGATTTTTAACAACAAGATATTGACTCTTGATCAACTCTTAATAGTATTAAGCTTCATTCTTGGTGGTAGCTGAAGACAAATATCTCAGGCTATTCCTTTCCTTTTTCATTTGTGGTGGTCTTCGTCGTCTCTCTGCATGGGGTATTCCTCTTTGTAGCTTAGGCTCTTGATTCTTTTTGTATATTTTTTGTTTGGTGTTTTGACTCTTTGTATTGTCCCTCTTTAGGCACATGTTGTAATTATTGGGACAATTCGTTTAATATATATTGTATTTGGTTTATTCAAAAAAAAAAAAAATCAAATTTAAAATCTTTAGCTTTGAGCTATCCAAGACCATACCAGAAATTGTATCAATTCCAAAGTTGTACTTCCTCTGACCACTGCTATAAGCAAATATTTCATTTTTATGTTCATTGAATAATTGATGCATCTGAATTATAATATAGTGCATATACATCAATTATTCAATAAACCTAAAAAAATATATTTGTTTATAATAATGGCCAAAGAGAGTACGAGTTAAGCAATCTTGATTAGCAAACACCAAATAATTGCGATGCTTCCAAATTGTCCAAATACATACTAACTAAATTGCATGAAAACTTCCTTTCTTTCCATGAGAAACCAAAGTTGAACCCCATGTCGAAAATAGTTATTTGTCATTATACAACTAATTCCTAACAAAGATAAAACATTCACCCATAATTTTTTGAAAAATTGGACAATTGAAAAATAAACGAGTAGTTGTTTCATTCGTATTACAATTGGCCTTACAAAAAGGCGATGCTAAATTTTGCACCCCTCTTCGTGATAAATCATCTTTAGTGAGAAGTCATTTGTGAAGAATACTCCAAGCAAATAAGGAGATCTTTAAAGGAACCAAATTTTCCAAGTGACCTTATATAAAGAGAAATATGCTATATCTTCAAAATTAGATATCAACACATAAGCTTCTTTAATTGATACACACCAAAAAAATTAAGATCGCAAATCCAAGTGTCCTCCTCACAAACCTGCAATGAAACACTAGACTATAAAACTTTACACTCCTCCACCAACTTAGCCTCTTAAACAAAGTTCTTCTTAAACTCCAACAACCTCCCTCAACCCTAATACCTAACACCATGTCCTTCCTAGGAATATTTTTATCCAACGATAAACTAAAACAACCTACTAACACATCCCTTGAATCATGCCAAAACAATGTCTTACAAGCATTACCTATTTTCATAGTAACATTATCAACAACTCAACTCCCTAACCTATTTTCATAGTAACATTATAAATTATTTTTCTCAAATTACTATCGGTGTCAATGTCGAATCCGGGGTGCCTAACAGATTTTTGTTTATCCCATAAACTGTATCTTATCTTTGCCAAGTGATGTGCAGCTAAGAAGTAAACAAAGAGAGGTAAATTAATAGAAAAGAAATAACTATGGCATTCTCCAATAAACAAGCATCTATAATATGATATTGTATTCAATATGACAACATTCTTGTGAAAAAAATGACAATATTCATATTGCTACATTAAGAATGAAGAAAATTGTGTTTCTTCAAATTGAACATCACCATGCAAGTTCTAAGAGCAATGGTCTAATTACACAGAAGGGAAAAACTTGTTTAGATTGAAAGGAAGAGAGTAAAATTCTTCACTCCTTGTATCTGTCTTGAATGAACGGAACTTGTCCCACCAATGCATTCCTCTATCTTTACGTGTTTGATTATCTTTCTTGTGCAACGTTACGTCCAAGAACATTGCCAGTAAACTAGCAACAAATGCTTCTGATGCAAATGGGACATTGATCATGTCATTGAACTGTCAAAAGGAACAAAGATTTGTCAAGGAATAACTTTTCTATAAATTTTGAATTTGAATCTCTAGTTGAAACTTGAAAGGTCATGATTGTTTGCACACTTAAGTTTATGAGTTATTCTTTGTTTACATCGGTATCTCTAGTTGAAAGGTAATTTATTAAATTTTTCTTCTTTCATGTAACATCTTTTCTTAATCTGTAAAATTGTCAAATACAACAGGTAATTTAGGACGGAGAAAGTATTATATTGCATAAAAATTAAAGGAGAAAGATAAATACCCATCTTGCGCGAGTGTGTACAGGACCATAGCCTTTAAATGCAGTGTACTCGTTGAAATATTGTGGTATAGAGAATCCCATGAAAATAGAGAAGCCTAAGATGAATTTTGTTCTAAAGCTGTTTAAATTGCAAAATTGAAGGAAGCTAAGACCTGCAGAACCTGTGTTATGTCAACAAAAAAAAATGTTAAAATGTTAGGAAATAATACTTTGAATGAAATATCAAAATTAATACTCCAACTTCTATAAATTGATAATACATACCCACATAGGCAAAGAAAAGGCAATATAAAGCTGCAACTATTGGTGCTGGAATTGAAGCAAAAACAGCTCCAAATTTTCCTACATATATATAATGATCCATAACAAATTTTTAGGTTCAAGTTCAACAAGAAAATATCAAACAAAGCATGAACTGTCAATTATGTAGCACTTGCACTTCAGACTGAAATTGTGTTTGTTGTTCGACGTGTATAAGTGTCACTGTCATGGTTACATTCAATCACTTCCATTTTTATTTTTATTTTTATTTTTAGCGGTGTTGATGTGTCCGTGCTTCATAGATTTCCAGCAATAAAATCTTACCAAGAATTGAGAAAAAGATCATGAATCCAGCTGATATTTGAACAACCCTGCGGCTACCTACACGCGTCAAAGCTAAGAGTCCTGCATTCTCTCTGAACAAAAACCAATATTAAGTTACATAGAATTTCTGCACTATTAGAAAATAAATAAATCGATTACAGTCGCAGAAACATAAAGATTATTGATTTAAAACCTCGGAGATAGACATGAAGTTATCTTGAATTGAAATCTTACACAGATACTGATGATCCATTCCCCGTCCCAAAGATTCCAGATAACATTATTCCCACTCCCTGTTACATAAGAAATAACAATTATAGATGATCATAAAAAATTTAAACATTTGAAAATATGGCAGTATCTAAAGCAATCAAAGTGAAAACAAAAAATGCATGGTTAGTGAAGGCAAGTCATAAGTTTTGTTTACCTGCCAACCCACACCTCTGCTAAGAACTGAAGGTGGAATTGGTGTTGCACTCGCATACCTTGACACAGCAATGAAAGCACCCGTTGACTGTGAAACAAGAAATACCAGAGTATTAGATGCAACAAAGGCTTTGGCTCGTAGACACTGATAAGTGGACAGATGCTCGGGCGTAGGAAGTTGTATTGTTTAAGCATAGTAAACAAACTACGATAGACACTCAGCTCTCGGAGACGTAGTGCTCTTGTGTGCGTTTGTTTATCTGTTTTATATATAGAGTCGGGTTTGTTGTTATAACAAAGTCAATATGCTAATGAGTAATCACAGCTACATGAGCTTTTAGGTTAGGTATAAGTTCAGTGATTTTGCTCAACAAAGCATATATTAATTACCAAAATAACAATAAATATACCTCTACTAGAGCAACTAATGAAGCAGCCATCATAGCAAAAGTTTCACCAGCATCAAATGTTGGTGCTCCCCATTGAAAGGGATACGGGACTCTTATCCTGCAAAATTTATTTTGTAAGCATCTGTTTGGAATAGCGTATCTGAGTTTATCTATTGGCATAAACACTTATGAAATAGTTTGAGAAAGCTTATTAAAACAGCTTATAGAAGAGAACTTATGAAAACAACTTATGACATATAAGCTATTTTCAACTTAGTTTCGTAAGCTCTCTAGGATAGCTTATGAAAACTACGTACATGAAAACAGCTTGACCTTCTTTTATATTTTGTTACAGAAATTGCTTATATGTAAGAACTTATATAAAAAGCGTTTAATTTAGTTGTTTATCCAAACATGACCTGCGACATTAAGTAAAGGGTCATGCTAACTTGTGCCTTGCCTTAAGGGCACAAGTTAAGAACTAAAGAAGGAAATGAAAAATAAATTTTGCATTGAGAAAATAAACTTTTAAACTTTTTAGATGTTAAATGCACAATTTCCAATACTATATTTCTATATTTGGACTTCTTAACATTAAGGGCACGAGTTAGCTTTTCCCTTAAGTAAATTGGAATCCCATCGTTTTATTATCATTTAAGATTGCTCATGACTACACCAAATTTCAAGTGTCTTCAACTACGTTGATTGCAAAATACCATTACCTGAAAAAGATACAAGACTTCTATATATCATCGGAAAAAAACACAAGATGTCCTTACCAAGGAGCACCACCTATAATTCCAGCACGATCTGTCCTACACGTAATTTGTGTTTTAGGTGCTGAATTTTTATAAGCTCCACCAACAGTAAGAAGATAAGCATAGAGCCACACAATTGCCACCGAGAATATAACTGCAAATCGATCAAAGATAGGCTTTTCTCCTTTCATCATGTGAGGAATGTACTGCAAAAACATGATGTTAGTAGATGAAAGGAAAAAAAGAACTAACAAAACTATATATAGATGAAATATGGCTCTCTTATAAAACTATAATTTAATATTATTACCTGTGAAAATACTACTAGGATGAGGATTTCTGGTAGTCCAATTTCCACGCATTTTGCAAGCTATAATTTAACAGCCACAATCAAAAGAGTGAGAATCACACATTATAATTATAAAACAAATATTGTACCAAAAAAAATAAAAAATATGGGAAGAAAATAAGGATTAGTTCTTATTGCAAATATGCATACCACTGGAAATCCAAATTCATACAGTCCAAAGCCTGAGAGAGCAACCAATGGAACAGCAGAGAGAGGACTTAAGAACCTAAACAAAAATACAGAGTTATTCATGAATATGATAATATGAGGCTAATCATGAATTGAGTCCCTCAAATTGTAGGATTATAATTGAAACTCTTCGAACAAATTAGCTCTAAAAAACAATTTTTAAGACTAAATTAACCAAGACTAAATTGTTTTGAAAAACAATTTTTAAGACTAAATTAACCAAGACTAAATTCGTGACGATGTTAAAGTAAAATGTGAGAAAGAGCAAAATGATCAAGTGATTAAGATAGGACATGTTCAAGAACCTCACTACATTGCGCCAAAGTCCACTAAAGCCAAGAACGATTTGAAGTGTTGAAGCAACTATAAGGGCACCCTGTGTTCCCCTCATTATCTTCTCAAATTTCTGCATATTTGTCAATTAAACAACAATGATTACATAATAGAAAACAAAACAAAAATAAAAGTGAAATCTAATCAACTATAATTTGTGACAAACCAACCTCATGAGGATTCACTATGTCACTATATCTACCAGCCAAAATAATTGAAATAGTTGTTGGCACAAAAGTGTAGGATCCTCCAATAACCGCAGGTAGTCGAGTTCCAAATATTGTTTGGAAAAATGTGTTAATTCCGGCCACAAATAGTAGAGTCTGAATCACTTTTGCTTTCTCTTCCTATTGAATCATGATTGAGCCTTCATTAGATTTATGAACCAAACAATAATATTAATAACCACTTGCTTTTTACTTTTAGATTGATTCTAAGACTTACATTTCCTCCACCCATCTGAGGAACTAGAGAGCTTGGGATTAGAACAGTTGTACCAAGCATCACAAGGTAATGTTGAAAACCAAGTAGGATTGCCTCGGCTTCATTAACATAAAAAAAAATGTCAGTGCAATATATGATGAAGCACATCACATTATCAGTAATCATTAATAAAATGAGTAAACCTTCAATTTGCTTGCTGAACAAAAATAATCGCTAAACTATTCTCGATTAATGAAGTTAGCTCTTGAGTTACTTTCAAAATAGAAGAAAAAAAGATAGTTCACATACTAACTTGATAGATTGAGAATAGTTTAAAGACGATTTATTATATTTAATTACTTCCATTTTCTCTCGGTGTTTAGGTGTCAGTGTCTTGTATTTGTATTTGGTGTCTATGCTTCATAGGTCTAGGGACCAAACCGGAAGTTTACTTTGACGAAACCATGTAATGTTCCAAAAGATGTGATATGAGGAAGAAGGAAGCTCAAGTACTAGCCAAAAATATACTCAAAATGGTTCTGATGAAAAAGTTAAGTAACTTACGCCATGGAGGAGGGCTTGTAATGCAATAAGAAACATTTGGTAATTGATCTTTAACCGGATGTGGAAGAAGTTCATCTTGCTTTGGTTGTGGTGCAGCTCCACCTCCTACCATTCTTCTTATTATGAACTTGACAATGCAACCAAAACTCAAACCTTTGAGAACCCAAAATCGCAAAATCAAGGTTTCACTAGAGACTAATGTATCCCTACATCAATTTCTCAACCTCAAAATAGTTACTATGCAACACCGACAGAGACACGAAACTAGATGAGTATTTTGTGAATTGCGAATGATATGTGAAATGATCTAAGAAGTAGAAGCTCAAGTCACCCTAAGAAAAACAAAAAGAATGAATAATTTCTTCACTCTTGGGAAATTCAAATAAGAAGTCAAGTTTAAGGGAGACAACTTGTCAGCAACGTAATGCAATGCAACAAATGTTGAAGTATATGACCCACATGGAGTCTATGGAAACATAAAAAGTGTGTGTGAAGATGTGAAAAAAAGGAAAAAGAGGTAGCCAGCTCCTACTAAAGCAACAAAGAAAATCAAAAATCTAAAAGAATCTCTGATTTCTTACATTGCTTTACATTTTCTTACAATATTGTAATCCAATATTTAATAGTGTTAAGTGTTAACAATAGTACTTTTCTTTTTATTCAACACGTAAAGGTAAAGTAATGCATAAAAGCATCTTGACCTTCACCTTTATTAACCTCAGATTTACTATACCAATATTTTTCCAACAAAAATAAATAAATCAGTGAAACATTTGAAGATTTTGACACAACAAAAAGTTTACCATATTATTCACTTTTTGCTCTTACTGAATAGTACTATTGACTGCAAATGAACAAAAGTTTCTTATTTTTACCTTGACCTATTATCTAAAAATTAGTTGGATATATCAAATTGTTGTAAATTGTGATTTTTCTTCTAGCTTAAGTAACTTATAAAATGAGGTTTTTGTTATGTTGCTGCAGGTTCAAAGTAATTGTTTAGGCCATGGTTTGTTACTTGCTGCTCAAACCGAAATTACTTGTTGATAGAGAACAAATGGCTCATATACTTTGACAGATTGAGAACTTGAAATCTCAACCGTCCAATCTCTCGACCAATGATCGAGATCACTAACGGGAGTGATGGCTAATTACAAGTGAATTAATTTTATTATATCAAAGTGTAAGTTGATCTGTCGGGATCGAGCGCAAGTGCTTGGTGCGTAATGTGTGAGTGATCTACTAGTATCTTCCTACTGGAGGCTATGGTGTTTAAAACAACAAGAATTTATAATCTTAGCAATCTATGGTTTTATTATTTCTTTGACAGAACGCAATCTAAGATTTTATTCTTTCAATTGTTTTTCATTTCTATATCTTTCACATCACGTGGATTTCTTCCCTCATTTCACAATTATATAATCTTTTCCATATTATTAATAAACGGTGCTTAGAACTTTCACCATAACTCAAACCACTTGATTTAAAAAAAAATAATGTTATACTTTTCTTTGGCATGAAGAAATGAAACGGTTCTTTCTTATATATGCACTTCATTCCACAAGACAATTTGTATATTCAATAAGTTTTATGTGGCAAAATTCAGAATCTTCTTTTTCCGTTGATAGATTGACGCCCGTTATATAGTTGGCGTAACCTAAGATAACTATTATTATAGAAAATAAGTTTAATGTGAGACATTTACGTTGGTGTGGCAAGTGGGAATAAGAATTATTTTTTTGTTTTTTTTTTGTTTATAAATTATAATAGTAACTAATGGAGTAATGTTTGTAATATTTTTTGCTTATATATACTACGTGAATTGACATAGTTTGTAACAATATTAAATTTGATAAATATTTTTTCAAGTTTTCTCTTTATAATATTATTATTGGTTACGTAAAATTGATAATAAAAAGAAGTAATAATGAACATGTAGAAAAGGACAGTTTTTTCAAGAGGTTTTATATTTAGGGACTAATATTATATTATAAAAGAGAAGACTCATGTCCATTGTATTAAGATTTTAATGAAAATGTTTTGTTGTATTTAGTGTTTTTGCCTCAATATAGAGATGTTTTATCCTCAGCTCATGACTCGACAATTTATTACACTGGATTATTAATGCTGTTATCTTAGTATTTTCTATAACGCATTGTACTCAAAACAGTGTCACCAACAAATCACATTTTGTGTTGTTCCGCCTGCTTGAACTACTTGTCGTTGATTCTTCTTAATAACTTTTGGTTTATTTTAACAAAATATTTTATTCGTAAATGTTTAGACCATAACCTAAGAGCTTTATCTAAAATGGTTACCTTAACAACAACGAGTCGTTCTAGGAAAGGAATTGCGATTGTCCACAATTGCAAGTTTTTATAGATATAGATTGTGGGTTGTTCACATTACAATTGTGTACTTTGATTCCAAATACAGTTTGTGACGTGTGACTACATCAAATGGTGAAAAAAAGCTATGTATTAAATTAAAATCCATTGGATAGCACCATTGATTATGATAAAACTTAAACACGTACAAACTTAACCTTTCCATGTATTTTGCAACTTTAACCAAAGGTGCTTTAGATTCCTTTCGGCTACACATTGTTTTAAAAAAAGCCATATTTGTTTGACCAATCATTACTCTTCATTTTTGTCAATGTTCATGGTTACGTGGACTAAAAAAATGTGGTTGTGGTACAAGCTATAACACACACCCCCATATGAAATAATGTCAGATAAATGCTGAAAAAGAGTATACGCAAGAACAGGTTTCTACCTTTAATTTCATCAACTCACATGCTACTGCCACACAAAAGAATGATATACAAGAATGGTAGGTAATTTATACATATCTTTTAGTCACATGCTACATAAAACTAATAATGGAGGTTTTATTTCTTTTAATAAATGGATTAGATCTCAACCCATTCAAAACAAGCTCAGCACCATAGTCATGTTCAGTCTATTATATGCAGACATGAAACTTAAAGAACAAGACAATGAATAAAGATTTTGGATATTTCATCTACAGAGTAAAGATAAGATGAAGGAGTGGATGTAGCACTGTGGCAAATATGGCAATATCATTGGGTTCCAAACAAGGTTTTAGAAATAAAAATAAAATATGTCAAAGCAGGGTCAATCTAATAAAACGAGTAAATAATATCACCAAAAGTTTTAGAAATAATGAATAAACAAAACTCAAGAGCTTCAAGGTAGAAATGTTTGATTATATTTTCATCGTGTTTTTCTACCTTGGAGTTTCTTTCTCAACCATTATAGGATGCAAATTTTGTAATTCTATTGACCACCAGAACCACGAAGTTGCAACCTCTTCCTCTCGAACTCAAGCTGCAAAAAAAGGAAAAAGAAAAATTAACATCAAACCAGGTACTAGGTGACAAGAATAATTGCTGAACGTGAAAAGCTTAATTTTTAAAAAAACCAAAAGGGCTAATGATATACTACTACCGAGCAATAGCCAATAAGTTGTATCATTTTCTATCAACTATCATAATAAATCACCGAAACATGTCGTAGTTAATAGAGTCCCCCAAAGTAATAAGTCTCTCTTCATACAATGAAGGGACCGAGGTTTGAACTTATAACCCACAAATTACTCAAATTCCTAATCACTAGCCCAGTTCAAATAAGACGATGTTTGGATAAACAGCTTAATTAAGAACTTTTGTATAAACTAGTTCTATAATCATAGATAAAATAAAATTGAACTGTTTTTATATATGATATAATTGTTTTCATTTTTCATAACCTATTCTGGAGAGCTTATGGAAATACACTGGAAAAAGCTTATAGACATGACATAAGTTGTTTCCATATAAGCTCTCGCAAACAGTTTCACAAGTCCTTGTGTCAATAGATAAGCTTAAATAAGGCAATCCAAACAGGGCCTCAATGGATGTAATAACTTTTTTAGAAAAAATAAAATGCAGTAATATAGAAGGAGAACACATATTTCGTGCCCAAGTTTTCATTTTTCTGTTCTCTTTTGAAGGAATAATGAATGAATCATAAGGCCACAAGGACGGGCAATTCCATGCCCCTGATGTTTATACGATTCTATTTGCTATTAATACAAAACAAATTTACACGCCATAGATGCATTTAAGACTAAACAAATAACAAAAGAAAAATATTTACCACTTTCTTCACCCGGTCATTTGCAGCAGGAGTACCACCAATCACACATTCAGAGTGATAAGGACTGCTGACGCGCACCTCATTCATCACAACTATGACGGTCTTGTCCCAGCGGACTGGAAGCCTGGTTACATGACAATGTCATCAGTTAAAAGAAAAACAAATATGTAGTACAAGACTACTAGTTCATGAATCACATTCATATCAATCGAGACAAATACAAAACAATTAGAAAGCTGGCAATTCCAAGGCAAAAAGCACCAAAATGCTTGTGTCGCGCAAAAGAAAGAGGCTAACATTAGAAAACAAATAAAACATAAATTAAAAGGCTGATTGAATCAATGAACAAACCTCCATTGTCCCATGATATGTTACTTAGTAAAAATATTGTCAAATAGAAGCTACAGCTATAGCACTGAACCATAGTGGAATTTGAACAACCCGTTATTTTCCGCAATCTGTAATTGACAACATTGTTTTTGGACCAACAAAAAAGAAGTTCCCCTGCCCCTCACATTTTGTTTGGACATCCCTTCACATTACTCAAGTGTTGGGACTTGGGGAACACTTCTAACATAACTATAAACACAAGTGTGTGCCAAGTTTTATCATAAAAAATAGTCAAACATATGTTTCATTCACAGCCAAAGGGGAATTGTCTTCCCTTAAAAATGAAAGCTCTACAGAATAAAAGGAAGTAAACTAGGAATAAAGGGTAAATGAAAATCCAGATAGAACATATGTGCTACTTTAGCCGCTATTGATAACACTTTTCCACTAGCTCGTATATACTGTTGTTAATCACAGATCGCAGAAAATACTGGTTTGTTCAAATCCCACTATGCTATAGTGCTACTATAGCCGCTATTGCTAACACTTTGTACTATAAATAGAGTATCACGGAACAATAGCGATTTATTCAAACTACGCTACGTTATAACTCTGCCACTATTTGACAAAATTGCTCTTATAGAAATTAAAAGACGAATTGATTGTACGGTATGATAACCAAAAATATTCTATTTAATAACGTCTTGTCCTCTCATTTAAGTCCCTAAACTATTCTCAAAAACACTCATTTAATATCTCGATGAACTCCCGGTAAACTTTTAAAGGAATTTTTATGAGTTACTAGCAGCCAAAACTTGTTTTAGATTAAAAAAGTAAAGATTTTTTTGGTAGGGATGAGAAAATATGGGTACTGGTGCCCATAAAGCAAAATTAACCAAAAATTAAAATTCACATAACTCTAGGGCATGGGAGTTGTCACCATAAAATAAAATGTTTTAAAAAAACCTACAAAACAAAGGTCTACCAGTTTTCTAGCATCCATATTATGATAACCAAGACTAAGCATATGCAAGACATACAATCAGGTATATTTCTTTCTTAGATAGTGTTGTCAAATAGCGGCGCTACAACATGGGGGAATTTGAACAAATCTCTATTGCGTCACGATACGCTGTTTAGTAATAAAAAATTGTCACATAACGGCTATAGCTGCGCTACAGTACTGCAGCATATTGAAATTTGAATGAACCACTAGTGTCCACAAACTGCATTTGACAACATTGTTTTTATACCAACAAAAAAGAAATACCCCTGCCCACATTTTATTTGGACATATTCTCATTATTCAGTCGATACGGTGTTGGGACTTGAGGAACCCTTAGAACATCTAACATAACTAAACCCAAGTGTGTATCAAGTTTTATGGTAAAAAGAACAGTCAAACATGTCCATTACAACCAAAGAGGAATTGCCTTCCCCTAAAATGAAATCCCTAAAGTCACCCTAAATAATGCATGTCAGAAAGTAAATTAGGAATAACGGGAAATCCAGATTGGAAACTACACATTTGAGATCTACGACAGGAATAAGAAGCTTATAAATATGAACAAATTTGCATACAATTTTCCACAAGCTCTTATGGAGTGGTGTAAATCTCAGATCGCAGAAAGTAGCAATTTGTTCAAATTCCGCTAGGCTACAGGGCTAGAGTGCTACTATAGCCGCAATTAGACAACATTTTTTTACTAAATAGAGTATCTCGGCGGAACAATAGCGATTTGTTCAAATTCCACTACAATATAGCGCCGCAATTTGACAACACTGTTCTTATAGATATTAGAAGATGAAATGGGCGTAGATAACCAAAAATATTCTATTTAATAACTAACACTCTCATTTAACTTCTCCATAAATCTCTATAAACTTCTATAGCCATTTTTATGAGTTAGTAGATACTAATCCAATCCAGGGTTATATCACAATAAAATAAAATTATTTCCATTGATGAACTCGAAAACGAACATGGTAAGAGCATGCTCTGATCAACGTTAAGCACTTACGTTTTAGATAATGCATCAAAGATGTTTTGTGCTTCGCTTGTA